>OY856334.1:5000-10000 GCA_963693445.1 Agonopterix heracliana | reverse complement strand
ACTAGCTCTTCTGAGGGGGTATCCTTGGATATCCCTTTAAGAATGACCATGGGGTTTGAGGATCTTGCAGCCTCGGCCTGAACACCGCCATCCTTAGAGACAGTGGCGAGGGTCTCGTCGCGCTGTTGGCTATTATCGAATTCCACTCTCAGTTTATTGCCGGAGATGGGTAAAATCTTAGCAGGAGCAAAATTTTTGTCTCTAAAGGAGACTGACTTCTTGAATTTGGCCAGTGTGTCTTCGCTAGATTCAGAGGCCTGTACCGTGACAATCATTGCAGGTTTGTGTTTGGGTAGACTTGCTCTTAGAGAGTCCGCATAGGAGATTTTAGGTTGCACAGTAGGATTTGTTGATGGGGGTGGAGGCGAAGCTTGAGGTCCAGGCGGGGGAGGAGGAAGAGGGGACCGCTCAGGTGCGAACCTCCTCAGTTCCTCCTTTAATGTTCGTTGAATAGCTAGCTCAATGTTTGTATCAAGAGGGGGCACATAGTTATCTTCGGTTTCAGTAGCCACTTCAGTACTATACGCTGAGTACCGGCACTTGCACATGCTCCTCTTGGATAGCCAGAGGCGCACGGGATGATGTCTTAAGTCATTTGCACAATCAACGATCTCTTTACAATTATTAATTATACTTTCTTTACCTGCTCTAGTCAGACTTTTTTCCTCCTTCAGCTTTTGCTCGATTGACACGGCGCAATTGATGATAAACCGGATCAGTTCCGTTTCAGAATGATCAAAGTCGTCCGGTTCCGGGTCCGAATCAGACTCGGAATGGTGGTCCGCCATGGTGTAGATGGTGAAGAACAAAGTATGTAAAGGTCACTGTATATAGTCACTATGTAATCACTGCATCCACAAAGTTACTGCATCCAAAGTATGTGTATGAGCACGCACGCAAATGTACCAGGGGTATAAGCACAAAGAAATGCACAATGCAGAGTCACTGTCTCTATCACATCGTCAATCCACCAGCAACAAGTTGACGACAGGTCGTCCAAAAGTTGACGGCAAGTCGTCCAAGTTGACGACAGTTGCCAGCAACATAAGTCGTCGACACTCGACGACAATTGGACGACACTTGGACCACCGATGGTCAACAAGTCGACGACAAGTTGCCGGAACGGCAACACGAAGCGCGGTCGTCCAGAATTGGACGACAAGTTGACAGAAAGCACAATTGCTTCCGCACGCGACCACGGTCGGAGAGAGACTGGTTAGGTTAGGTTAGGTTAGGTTAGGTTAGGTTAGGTTAGGTTAGGTTAGGTTAGGTTAGGTTAGGTTAGGTTAGGTTAGGTTAGGTTAGGTTAGGTTAGGTTAGGTTAGGTTAGGTTAGGTTAGGTTAGGTTAGGTTAGGTTAGGTTAGGTTAGGTTAGGTTAGGTTAGGTTAGGTTAGGTTAGGTTAGGTTAGGTTAGGTTAGGTTAGGTTAGGTTAGGTTAGGTTAGGTTAGGTTAGGTTAGGTTAGGTTAGGTTAGGTTAGGTTAGGTTAGGTTAGGTTAGGTTAGGTTAGGTTAGGTTAGGTTAGGTTAGGTTAGGTTAGGTTAGGTTAGGTTAGGTTAGGTTAGGTTAGGTTAGGTTAGGTTAGGTTAGGTTAGGTTAGGTTAGGTTAGGTTAGGTTAGGTTAGGTTAGGTTAGGTTAGGTTAGGTTAGGTTAGGTTAGGTTAGGTTAGGTTAGGTTAGGTTAGGTTAGGTTAGGTTAGGTTAGGTTAGGTTAGGTTAGGTTAGGTTAGGTTAGGTTAGGTTAGGTTAGGTTAGGTTAGGTTAGGTTAGGTTAGGTTAGGTTAGGTTAGGTTAGGTTAGGTTAGGTTAGGTTAGGTTAGGTTAGGTTAGGTTAGGTTAGGTTAGGTTAGGTTAGGTTAGGTTAGGTTAGGTTAGGTTAGGTTAGGTTAGGTTAGGTTAGGTTAGGTTAGGTTAGGTTAGGTTAGGTTAGGTTAGGTTAGGTTAGGTTAGGTTAGGTTAGGTTAGGTTAGGTTAGGTTAGGTTAGGTTAGGTTAGGTTAGGTTAGGTTAGGTTAGGTTAGGTTAGGTTAGGTTAGGTTAGGTTAGGTTAGGTTAGGTTAGGTTAGGTTAGGTTAGGTTAGGTTAGGTTAGGTTAGGTTAGGTTAGGTTAGGTTAGGTTAGGTTAGGTTAGGTTAGGTTAGGTTAGGTTAGGTTAGGTTAGGTTAGGTTAGGTTAGGTTAGGTTAGGTTAGGTTAGGTTAGGTTAGGTTAGGTTAGGTTAGGTTAGGTTAGGTTAGGTTAGGTTAGGTTAGGTTAGGTTAGGTTAGGTTAGGTTAGGTTAGGTTAGGTTAGGTTAGGTTAGGTTAGGTTAGGTTAGGTTAGGTTAGGTTAGGTTAGGTTAGGTTAGGTTAGGTTAGGTTAGGTTAGGTTAGGTTAGGTTAGGTTAGGTTAGGTTAGGTTAGGTTAGGTTAGGTTAGGTTAGGTTAGGTTAGGTTAGGTTAGGTTAGGTTAGGTTAGGTTAGGTTAGGTTAGGTTAGGTTAGGTTAGGTTAGGTTAGGTTAGGTTAGGTTAGGTTAGGTTAGGTTAGGTTAGGTTAGGTTAGGTTAGGTTAGGTTAGGTTAGGTTAGGTTAGGTTAGGTTAGGTTAGGTTAGGTTAGGTTAGGTTAGGTTAGGTTAGGTTAGGTTAGGTTAGGTTAGGTTAGGTTAGGTTAGGTTAGGTTAGGTTAGGTTAGGTTAGGTTAGGTTAGGTTAGGTTAGGTTAGGTTAGGTTAGGTTAGGTTAGGTTAGGTTAGGTTAGGTTAGGTTAGGTTAGGTTAGGTTAGGTTAGGTTAGGTTAGGTTAGGTTAGGTTAGGTTAGGTTAGGTTAGGTTAGGTTAGGTTAGGTTAGGTTAGGTTAGGTTAGGTTAGGTTAGGTTAGGTTAGGTTAGGTTAGGTTAGGTTAGGTTAGGTTAGGTTAGGTTAGGTTAGGTTAGGTTAGGTTAGGTTAGGTTAGGTTAGGTTAGGTTAGGTTAGGTTAGGTTAGGTTAGGTTAGGTTAGGTTAGGTTAGGTTAGGTTAGGTTAGGTTAGGTTAGGTTAGGTTAGGTTAGGTTAGGTTAGGTTAGGTTAGGTTAGGTTAGGTTAGGTTAGGTTAGGTTAGGTTAGGTTAGGTTAGGTTAGGTTAGGTTAGGTTAGGTTAGGTTAGGTTAGGTTAGGTTAGGTTAGGTTAGGTTAGGTTAGGTTAGGTTAGGTTAGGTTAGGTTAGGTTAGGTTAGGTTAGGTTAGGTTAGGTTAGGTTAGGTTAGGTTAGGTTAGGTTAGGTTAGGTTAGGTTAGGTTAGGTTAGGTTAGGTTAGGTTAGGTTAGGTTAGGTTAGGTTAGGTTAGGTTAGGTTAGGTTAGGTTAGGTTAGGTTAGGTTAGGTTAGGTTAGGTTAGGTTAGGTTAGGTTAGGTTAGGTTAGGTTAGGTTAGGTTAGGTTAGGTTAGGTTAGGTTAGGTTAGGTTAGGTTAGGTTAGGTTAGGTTAGGTTAGGTTAGGTTAGGTTAGGTTAGGTTAGGTTAGGTTAGGTTAGGTTAGGTTAGGTTAGGTTAGGTTAGGTTAGGTTAGGTTAGGTTAGGTTAGGTTAGGTTAGGTTAGGTTAGGTTAGGTTAGGTTAGGTTAGGTTAGGTTAGGTTAGGTTAGGTTAGGTTAGGTTAGGTTAGGTTAGGTTAGGTTAGGTTAGGTTAGGTTAGGTTAGGTTAGGTTAGGTTAGGTTAGGTTAGGTTAGGTTAGGTTAGGTTAGGTTAGGTTAGGTTAGGTTAGGTTAGGTTAGGTTAGGTTAGGTTAGGTTAGGTTAGGTTAGGTTAGGTTAGGTTAGGTTAGGTTAGGTTAGGTTAGGTTAGGTTAGGTTAGGTTAGGTTAGGTTAGGTTAGGTTAGGTTAGGTTAGGTTAGGTTAGGTTAGGTTAGGTTAGGTTAGGTTAGGTTAGGTTAGGTTAGGTTAGGTTAGGTTAGGTTAGGTTAGGTTAGGTTAGGTTAGGTTAGGTTAGGTTAGGTTAGGTTAGGTTAGGTTAGGTTAGGTTAGGTTAGGTTAGGTTAGGTTAGGTTAGGTTAGGTTAGGTTAGGTTAGGTTAGGTTAGGTTAGGTTAGGTTAGGTTAGGTTAGGTTAGGTTAGGTTAGGTTAGGTTAGGTTAGGTTAGGTTAGGTTAGGTTAGGTTAGGTTAGGTTAGGTTAGGTTAGGTTAGGTTAGGTTAGGTTAGGTTAGGTTAGGTTAGGTTAGGTTAGGTTAGGTTAGGTTAGGTTAGGTTAGGTTAGGTTAGGTTAGGTTAGGTTAGGTTAGGTTAGGTTAGGTTAGGTTAGGTTAGGTTAGGTTAGGTTAGGTTAGGTTAGGTTAGGTTAGGTTAGGTTAGGTTAGGTTAGGTTAGGTTAGGTTAGGTTAGGTTAGGTTAGGTTAGGTTAGGTTAGGTTAGGTTAGGTTAGGTTAGGTTAGGTTAGGTTAGGTTAGGTTAGGTTAGGTTAGGTTAGGTTAGGTTAGGTTAGGTTAGGTTAGGTTAGGTTAGGTTAGGTTAGGTTAGGTTAGGTTAGGTTAGGTTAGGTTAGGTTAGGTTAGGTTAGGTTAGGTTAGGTTAGGTTAGGTTAGGTTAGGTTAGGTTAGGTTAGGTTAGGTTAGGTTAGGTTAGGTTAGGTTAGGTTAGGTTAGGTTAGGTTAGGTTAGGTTAGGTTAGGTTAGGTTAGGTTAGGTTAGGTTAGGTTAGGTTAGGTTAGGTTAGGTTAGGTTAGGTTAGGTTAGGTTAGGTTAGGTTAGGTTAGGTTAGGTTAGGTTAGGTTAGGTTAGGTTAGGTTAGGTTAGGTTAGGTTAGGTTAGGTTAGGTTAGGTTAGGTTAGGTTAGGTTAGGTTAGGTTAGGTTAGGTTAGGTTAGGTTAGGTTAGGTTAGGTTAGGTTAGGTTAGGTTAGGTTAGGTTAGGTTAGGTTAGGTTAGGTTAGGTTAGGTTAGGTTAGGTTAGGTTAGGTTAGGTTAGGTTAGGTTAGGTTAGGTTAGGTTAGGTTAGGTTAGGTTAGGTTAGGTTAGGTTAGGTTAGGTTAGGTTAGGTTAGGTTAGGTTAGGTTAG
>OY856334.1:0-2500 GCA_963693445.1 Agonopterix heracliana | reverse complement strand
TTAAGTGGCCACATCACTCATAAGCAGTGCGCATAATAATTCTCGCCTTGACAGCACGGATGGTGGGACAGATTGCTGAGTTGGCACTATGATTGGTATCATGGTTCAGTTTGTGTTTTTTGTTGCGCATGATACAGTTATAACATTGTACAGCGGTGGGATCGCCCTTAACTGGACAGTCCTTAGCCTGATGGTTTATTCCGGAGCAGTGGGAGCATAGTTTGTCTTCAAGCTTGCAGCGGGATTGTGTGTGGCCGAACTGGAGACAGTTGTGGCACTGCCTGAAGGGGGAGAAATTTTCGAGATGCACGCGTTGATGGTCCACGTTGAGGCGCTCAAATTTGGTGGCACGTTGCCAAACGGCAGGAGACATAGTAAACACGGCATTGTAGTACAGTTCTGGGTTGCGGTTTGTCTTTAAAAAGGCTAGCTTGAGAGCATCTTTGCTTGGTTCAGATTCACAGATCGTTGGGTTTTGGCTGAGGATAATATCGACTAGCTCTTCTGAGGGGGTATCCTTGGATATCCCTTTAAGAATGACCATGGGGTTTGAGGATCTTGCAGCCTCGGCCTGAACACCGCCATCCTTAGAGACAGTGGCGAGGGTCTCGTCGCGCTGTTGGCTATTATCGAATTCCACTCTCAGTTTATTGCCGGAGATGGGTAAAATCTTAGCAGGAGCAAAATTTTTGTCTCTAAAGGAGACTGACTTCTTGAATTTGGCCAGTGTGTCTTCGCTAGATTCAGAGGCCTGTACCGTGACAATCATTGCAGGTTTGTGTTTGGGTAGACTTGCTCTTAGAGAGTCCGCATAGGAGATTTTAGGTTGCACAGTAGGATTTGTTGATGGGGGTGGAGGCGAAGCTTGAGGTCCAGGCGGGGGAGGAGGAAGAGGGGACCGCTCAGGTGCGAACCTCCTCAGTTCCTCCTTTAATGTTCGTTGAATAGCTAGCTCAATGTTTGTATCAAGAGGGGGCACATAGTTATCTTCGGTTTCAGTAGCCACTTCAGTACTATACGCTGAGTACCGGCACTTGCACATGCTCCTCTTGGATAGCCAGAGGCGCACGGGATGATGTCTTAAGTCATTTGCACAATCAACGATCTCTTTACAATTATTAATTATACTTTCTTTACCTGCTCTAGTCAGACTTTTTTCCTCCTTCAGCTTTTGCTCGATTGACACGGCGCAATTGATGATAAACCGGATCAGTTCCGTTTCAGAATGATCAAAGTCGTCCGGTTCCGGGTCCGAATCAGACTCGGAATGGTGGTCCGCCATGGTGTAGATGGTGAAGAACAAAGTATGTAAAGGTCACTGTATATAGTCACTATGTAATCACTGCATCCACAAAGTTACTGCATCCAAAGTATGTGTATGAGCACGCACGCAAATGTACCAGGGGTATAAGCACAAAGAAATGCACAATGCAGAGTCACTGTCTCTATCACATCGTCAATCCACCAGCAACAAGTTGACGACAGGTCGTCCAAAAGTTGACGGCAAGTCGTCCAAGTTGACGACAGTTGCCAGCAACATAAGTCGTCGACACTCGACGACAATTGGACGACACTTGGACCACCGATGGTCAACAAGTCGACGACAAGTTGCCGGAACGGCAACACGAAGCGCGGTCGTCCAGAATTGGACGACAAGTTGACAGAAAGCACAATTGCTTCCGCACGCGACCACGGTCGGAGAGAGACTGGTTAGGTTAGGTTAGGTTAGGTTAGGTTAGGTTAGGTTAGGTTAGGTTAGGTTAGGTTAGGTTAGGTTAGGTTAGGTTAGGTTAGGTTAGGTTAGGTTAGGTTAGGTTAGGTTAGGTTAGGTTAGGTTAGGTTAGGTTAGGTTAGGTTAGGTTAGGTTAGGTTAGGTTAGGTTAGGTTAGGTTAGGTTAGGTTAGGTTAGGTTAGGTTAGGTTAGGTTAGGTTAGGTTAGGTTAGGTTAGGTTAGGTTAGGTTAGGTTAGGTTAGGTTAGGTTAGGTTAGGTTAGGTTAGGTTAGGTTAGGTTAGGTTAGGTTAGGTTAGGTTAGGTTAGGTTAGGTTAGGTTAGGTTAGGTTAGGTTAGGTTAGGTTAGGTTAGGTTAGGTTAGGTTAGGTTAGGTTAGGTTAGGTTAGGTTAGGTTAGGTTAGGTTAGGTTAGGTTAGGTTAGGTTAGGTTAGGTTAGGTTAGGTTAGGTTAGGTTAGGTTAGGTTAGGTTAGGTTAGGTTAGGTTAGGTTAGGTTAGGTTAGGTTAGGTTAGGTTAGGTTAGGTTAGGTTAGGTTAGGTTAGGTTAGGTTAGGTTAGGTTAGGTTAGGTTAGGTTAGGTTAGGTTAGGTTAGGTTAGGTTAGGTTAGGTTAGGTTAGGTTAGGTTAGGTTAGGTTAGGTTAGGTTAGGTTAGGTTAGGTTAGGTTAGGTTAGGTTAGGTTAGGTTAGGTTAGGTTAGGTTAGGTTAGGTTAGGTTAGGTTAGGTTAGGTTAGGTTAGGTTAGGTTAGGTTAGGTTAGGTTAGGTTAGG